>JAJJWW010012511.1:0-43228 GCA_023531295.1 Papaver armeniacum
TGTGATTTTTAAGTTGTAGTAAAGTGGTAGTAAGATGTCGTTCCTCTCAGACTTGTAAAGACTCGATTTAAGAAAATACTAAAAACAAAGATAATATTTACACAGGTTTGTCACAAAATATCGAGAGGTACTGAGACTCAAGATTCCACCAATTCTCATATTCATGTGGTTCGACTATCAATTCCAGACAATTATAGCTCATAACATATAAATATTGACTCTTTATTCTTTGCCAAGGTAGATTTTATAAAAGATTGACTGTAAATCACAAGCATGACGTATCAAAATACTAAGACCAAGCATACGTCATCAAACAAAATCACAACCAATTAAGAAAAATCATGAAACGATTTAAACTAGTGCAAAAGTCATAAAGGAATTAAATAGATTTACCACGGGCATAGAGAATAGCTTCCTCCGTCATCCCAGTGTTGGGGTTTAGCTCCTCATATTATTCACGTGCTCAAAATAATTGTTCATAGCTCAAATAGGTGAAAAACAAGAGTAAACTAATGAAGCAAGCAGTTTGCAACGCTGCAGAGGCGTTACAAAGAGCTGTTACAACGGTAGTGGAGTTATATTGGAATACAGAAATATAGTCTGCCCTGAAGAGCAGTTTGCTGTGTCGTTGCTCTGCGACAGTTTTCTGTGACTGTCACCTGTGGGTTGATGTTCTTCAACTCCTTCTTCTTCAGCAGCAGCAGCAGCAACTCCACCCGCGGCTCTGTAAACTTTATTTCTTCTCTGCAACTACCCAGACGTCTCCCCAAAGTGTCGACTCCCCTCGCTGACTTATCCCAACTCTATTTATATCCAACAGGACGATTAAAACTCGATAAAATTCTTTTTTTTTTCTTCGCCCAAAAGTCACGGCTTCTCTTCTCGTTCACGCCTTCCCTGAATTGTAAAAACTCCTTTGTTGATAGAGTCGAATCCTGCATATAAGATATACTTCCCGAAATCCTCACAAACTTCCCAAATATAGAAACAGAATCCCGTACTCTCCATTGCCCTGTTTTGCCGAGAAACATATCTTTCCCTGTTTTAACTCCAAACCAAATATTGAACCCTGTTTTATCGAGTATATTAGTCTCTCGTACTCTGTTTTAACATAACAGGCCTACCACAGTCCATTCCGTGAAAAAATCCAATCAAAACTCGGCCTTAATCTCTTCCAGGAAGCCCGAGAGAACTATCACTCTGTTTCCTTCTAACGCGGGTTCTAGCCCAACTGGATCAAATATATCGACCATACCAGGTCTGTTTAGCTCGAACATGTCCCTTACAAGTGATTTCAGCGATTGAATCAGCCTAAAACACGTCCAAATCCCAACCTTAAACTCTGCCAGTGAGTGAACTTGTTTTCCCGCCAAATTGTGAACTTGAATTTGGAAGATAACCTCCCCCTATCCTCTGATGGGGTGCAAATAGTAATCGCCTGGAAATGGGGTGCCCCTTAGTAATTAGGTTACCCCTTATCCAAAATGGGAGTCCGAATAGCAAGTTTCCTCCGGGTGCGCTTTTCGACAACTTTTCGAGCCGATTTTTCCAAAAATGATTATTGGCCAAAAATACCTACACACATATAACACACCGTAATAAGTACAAAAATGAGCACTATCAATATATAGAATCGAGACAAATTAGACACAAAAATGTGTACATCAAATACCCCAAACCTATTATTTGCTAGTCCTCGAGCAAAAAATAAAATAAAAATAAAATCCTAACTCACTGTCGCAGGCATCGTCGATTGCATTTAGCGTATGCAATAAGCCTTTGAACCCCTAGTGGCCCTAGTGGCCCGAGTTATAGTCTCGGGAGGGTTTACCGGAGAGGTGTACCCACAAAACCTTTACACTCCAGACCACAACTATCTACGCAGAACCTTGGAAGGCACTAAAAAGTCTCCTTGGTTGGCATACTTATTGACTACAGGAGGAAGTACCCTGATGCGAAATTCCAATTTTTGTACACGAGTTTGCACTCAAGCATACTAAAATTCATATATAAGTCACGTAGCTCTACTCGAGATAGTCGCACTATGGACATCAATACCCGGAGTCAAAACTAATCACATGGATAGATCAAGAAGATGGATATAGAGAAAAACATAGATGGTTTTGATGTTTACTAAGTGATCGATGTTTCCCATATCCGTCTCAAGGCCTCCGCCAAAATGAACCTATCCTAATGGGTGAGATACTAGTCCGACTAATATCAACACTTGGCATATACAAGGGAACCGTGGTCGATAAACCTAACTCTAGGTCAACACAATCGGCATATACAAGGGTTCCGGTGGTCGATCGTATCAATTTATTAGGTTTGGTCGGGATGGTGCGGTCTCACTTTTTTTTTCTTTCTTTTATTCTTTTTTCTTTTTTTTTTTTTCACTTTTTTTTTTTTTTTTTTTTTTCCAACTTTTTTCAACTTTTCTTTTTCATTTTTTTTTCCTGGGTATCTCAATCACTCTAATTCACCCTAGCATCGGTAACAACTTGATTCGTGGGCCCCACCTAATCACTTAGAGAAACATAGTTTAAAAACAAAATAAAAATAAAAAAAGTAGTGAAAAGGACTCAACGAGATTGGTGAAACTATCATGTTATTTCTAACACCGAGAGCTCGTGCTTTTATGAATAGACTCTTTAGATGTTGCCATCTAATCGATTGGTTCTCAACTCCTACAACCAAAATGCTTCCATCCACTTAGATTGGTTAGTGCCATCCTTAGTAAGCATAAATTTCTAGGCTCTGGAGTTTAATTATCGCAACAAAAAAGTTTCTCCCATACCCCCAAACTTAAATCTAACATTGTCCTCAATGTTCTAAAGATAAAATTAAAAGCATGAACAGGAGAAACTGTTACCATTTGAAGTAAAAGAGTTAAGGAAAGATATTACCGTGTCGCATGAATATTGGGTTACCTCCCAAGAAGTGCTAAGTTTAACGTCTTGACCAGGACTAAGAAAGGATTAGTCACCTCATAAAATCATAAAGTAATAGCCGAAATTTCTGTGGGTCATCAAAACCAAATAGAGCTATCACAAGTAAAAGGAATCGCAACCTGCCAAGAAAATTAACAAATAAAGCACACCCTTGTCTAGTTTCTGTTTAAGACAACTACATCTGTTTGTGGTTGAGTTCGGGTTCTATAACTGGGTCGAGATAAAGTATTTTCATGGGTTGCATTTCCTCGAAGCTAAGATCCGATTTAGGTATTAAAGTCTGGAAAAACTCAAATAAAAACTTAGAAGCACATAATAATAACCTAAATAATTGCGGATCCTTAAAGTCAATCAGATTTGACTCACACAATTGACCACGATGAAACTTGCAAATCAATCATAATAAAATGTGTCGATACTAATTTCCTAAAGTACTTAGGTTTAGTCTCAAAACTAAATAATTGACACATCTCGAAACTTATACGTTCCCACAATTGGTTGAAAAATATTTGGTGGGAAAACAAAATCAATCTGGGTATCATAGCATGGGTTAACCACATCAACCAGAGGATGGGTTTCTAACAACTGAACTTCCCTATGGACATCACTAGGTTCAGGAAAACGTGTATGAAGATAATCTTTTAAAATGATTGAGGCACATATGTCAAGTCCCAAGTGAGGGACCTTTCTAAGAGTTAAGGCACATGGAGAATGATAATCACCCCCAAACTTAGAGTTTTCAGGTGTCTCTAGAAAGACTAGTCACAACTTCCCTAATTTCAAGGTCATCGATTCACGAAATGGTCAATTGATTCTTCTAAGTCGTTCATCCTCACTCATCTCTACGAGTTCATTTTCTTTGTCTAAGACTAAGGTTTCTAAATCGCTAGACTCTAAAACAATATTCTCGGAATAAACTCGTTCCTCAAAAGTATCATCAGCTTCGTAATCATAAGGGAATACTACATCGTCTAAAACGGTGGTATCTCTAGTCAAATCCTCGTCCTTTTGAATAGGTGAATAATTATTAAAATTATTTGAATTTGAACTAGAAATATTATCATTGTAAAGCTCAATTGGAGTAACAAATTCCTGATCACTAAGCCTAAATATTTCAGATTCTTCATCAACACTATCCTCATCATAATCATCATTGTAATAACATGAAAATGGTCGAACCTCATCTAAAGTAGTGTTACCAATTCTAACCTCGTCATCTTGATTATGCAAATAACTATCCTCATTTTCAAAGGTACTATTGGAAACACTATATTGGAAATTAAAACTATCTTGAGCATTTCTTTCCGGGCCTCTAACAACATTTTCCCGAGTCGACTCACATGATTTCCGATTGTATCTAGGAAAGAAGGTTCACATGTTTCATTGCTTTCGTCCATAACTAAGTTATTCATCTCGTCCGAACTACGTGTTGACTCAAGTAACTTTTGTGTTGACTCACTAACTTACATGCGGACTCTAGTAGAGAGGAATTTTGCTCATATGACCGGTGGGCGTATGGATAGTAATTGGGCTCATCATGGTATGAGCCATAACCTTGAAAAGGCTGATGTTCCCAATCACTATTCACATTATGGTCAAAGTAGTAACGTCCATTTTGAAACTCGATCGGATATTCGTTGTATTGGCTATTGTAATACCGATTCGACATTCTATTCGTTAGGTGTGAGTTGTCACACAAAAATAAAACCCACTGACAGGGGATTCGTGGGTGGATAGAGTCTTACCTCCCGTGCGAGACGGGCGATGAACCGTTGAAGTCGACTCGAGGCCACCGACTCCTATGTCGACAATAACCCGAGGGCCGAGACAGTGATCGTGAACCGTCGTCCTTCCCCGCAAGCTTGATTTATATTTAACCTTTAACCCTTCCTTAGGGTTTTAAAAATAATGTCCAGTCAAAAAGAAAAATAAAGTCCAAAAGTGTCCAAAAATAAAAAGAAAAATTACAACAAAGCAAACCTAATACGTTTCAAAAAAAGTCTAAATAAAATAAATTAAAATAAATATATACAAAATCTTCTTAGCTCCTTGGACTCCTCTTTTCTTTCCTTCTTTGGCGATGCTTTCCTTTGATAGCACTTTTTCTTTCCTCGTAGCTTCGCTCCCAAATACGAAAAGAATCGAAAAATACCCAAGGCGTAAAAAAGAACAAAAAAATAATAAAAAGAAAAAGAAACCTAAAACAAATCTAAATACAAGTCCGCGTCGGCGGCGCCAAAAATTGATGTGATTTTTAAGTTGTAGTAAAGTGGTAGTAAGATGTCGTTCCTCTCAGACTTGTAAAGACTCGATTTAAGAAAATACTAAAAACAAAGATAATATTTACACAGGTTTGTCACAAAATATCGAGAGGTACTGAGACTCAAGATTCCACCAATTCTCATATTCATGTGGTTCGACTATCAATTCCAGACAATTATAGCTCATAACATATAAATATTGACTCTTTATTCTTTGCCAAGGTAGATTTTATAAAAGATTGACTGTAAATCACAAGCATGACGTATCAAAAATACTAAGACCAAGCATACGTCATCAAACAAAATCACAACCAATTAAGAAAAATCATGAAACGATTTAAACTAGTGCAAAAGTCATAAAGGAATTAAATAGATTTACCACGGGCATAGAGAATAGCTTCCTCCGTCATCCCAGTGTTGGGGTTTAGCTCCTCATATTATTCACGTGCTCAAAATAATTGTTCATAGCTCAAATAGGTGAAAAACAAGAGTAAACTAATGAAGCAAGCAGTTTGCAACGCTGCAGAGGCGTTACAAAGAGCTGTTACAACGGTAGTGGAGTTATATTGGAATACAGAAATATAGTCTGCCCTGAAGAGCGGTTTGCTGTGTCGTTGATCTGCGACAGTTTTCTGTGACTGTCACCTGTGGGTTGATGTTCTTCAACTCCTTCTTCTTCAGCAGCAGCAGCAGCAACTCCACCCGCGGCTCTGTAAACTTTATTTCTTCTCTGCAACTACCCAGACGTCTCCCCAAAGTCTCGACCCCCCTTCTCTGACTTATCCAACTCTATTTATATCCAACAGGACGATTAAAACTCGATAAAATTCTTTTTTTTCTTCGCCCAAAAGTCACGGCTTCTCTTCTCGTTCACGCCTTCCCTGAATTGTAAAAACTCCTTTGTTGATAGAGTCGAATCCTGCATATAAGATATACTTCCCGAAATCCTCACAAACTTCCCAAATATAGAAACAGAATCCCGTACTCTCCATTGCCCTGTTTTGCCGAGAAACATATCTTTCCCTGTTTTAACTCCAAACCAAATATTGAACCCTGTTTTATCGAGTATATTAGTCTCTCGTACTCTGTTTTAACATAACAGGCCTACCACAGTCCATTCCCGTGAAAAAATCCAATCAAAACTCGGCCTTAATCTCTTCCAGGAAGCCCGAGAGAACTATCACTCTGTTTCCTTCTAACGCGGGTTCTAGCCCAACTGGATCAAATATATCGACCATACCAGGTCTGTTTAGCTCGAACATGTCCCTTACAAGTGATTTCAGCGATTGAATCAGCCTAAAACACGTCCAAATCCCAACCTTAAACTCTGCCAGTGAGTGAACTTGTTTTCCCGCCAAATTGTGAACTTGAATTTGGAAGATAACCTCCCCCTATCCTCTGATGGGGTGCAAATAGTAATCGCCTGGAAATGGGGTGCCCCTTAGTAATTAGGTTACCCCTTATCCAAAATGGGAGTCCGAATAGCAAGTTTCCTCCGGTGCGCTTTTCGACAACTTTTAAGCCGATTTTTCCAAAAATGATTATTGGCCAAAAATACCTACACACACATAAAACACCATAATAAGTACAAAAATGAGCACTATTAATATATAGAATCGAGACAAATTAGACACAAAAATGTGTCTATCACTTACCTCGTTATCCGTTCGATGTGCAGCTAGCACCACTCTCACAGCATCCATAGAAACGTCTTCGGTCTTCAATCCTTGTCTTCATCTTCGTCTTCGGTCTTCAACTCTTGATGATAACTCTTGAACTTCGTAGAATCTCGACAATGTAATTCTTTCCTCAAATTCCTTGTCGCTTGAAACTTCATTATAGATATTCCTTCTTTCCATTGGCTTTATTGAAAGAATACAAAACTAAAAACGAACTATACAAACCCAAAATAATTTATTTTTTAATTTATTTTTATTTTATTTTAATTTATTTTTTTTTTAAATTTTCGTTTTCTGTTTTTTTTTTTTTAAAATTTTTTTTTTTTTTAAATTTTTTTTTTTTTTTTTTTTTAAGACAAGAGAAAAATAAAATACAAAAAACAATAAAAATGTAAGTACAAAGGCCATGGTGTAAGTACTTTACCGCTTGATTCTTCACAACTTATATGTCTTGATATCATAAACTTCTCGAACTCTCATCTTTGATAATTTTCGCTCTTGTACATAAAGTCTGAAATCTGCTCAATTCTGTGTTGTTGCTTGTAAACCTTAAACGTCTTCAACTTTCCTTCGAATTTGTGATGCTCCTCTTGTTGATGATGATGGTGTTTCTATGGACCTGTTGGTGTAGAAAGAGATAAGGTGGATGGTGCTAACTGCGAACAAGATTACAAGTGGTATGTAAGTTAGCAATTCGATGTCACCAACATGGTTGATAAAAATAGCACTCAAGAGATCAAAATAATGCTTCTATGGTGGGAAGTTGGACATCTCACCATTCTGTCCGGAATTAACGTACGGTGACACACACTCTAAAATCACAAATTTAGACAGGTACAAAGAATTGAAGGTCGGTGCCTCACATTATGTAACATGGGTAGTCTCCACTATAGGGGACCACTACTCTAATACCGAATTCAGTCTGCACCTTATTTGCCACTGGCATGGTTAAATCCAACTTTAACTCTCATACAATTAAGAAACCCGATCATGTTCTCTGTCATCTCTAAGTTCAGTCACTCTTATGAGATTCTCGATGTAATCTTAGCGACATGTATACTATGTGACTCTAAACTAACCACAAGTTGGAGTTTTATTCAAATATATACAAAAAAATTGAAAATTTTGACTCAAAAAGGCTAAAAACTCTATATGCAAAAGACTCCCCCCACACTTAAACTTCACATTGTCCTCAATGTGTAAAACCGAAAATTCTGAATTCTGACGTAACAGCAGATAAAACGCAAAAACTGTACAAATTGGTAAGGAATTTGGAAAAACTCCATTTCACAAAAGTTGTTCATCTACGTGTTTTCTACAAAGTGTCAAAAGGGCACAGTGTTTCGATAAACAGTCTGACAGTTATGGTCTCTGGACTGAACTACGTGCAGTCTGAATTTTTCTGACGAAAAGGTATTCGTCCTAATTCTCTTCTAAGATAGATTCCGGACGCAATGAAATTAAACATGGGGATGCAAATATGATATGAAAACTATAAAATAAATAAATAAAAGGGTTTAAAATACAAAACCTATGGGTTGCCTCCCATTTAGCGCTTGGTTTAAAGTCGTCAGCCCGACTCTTTTGTTATCGTCCATATACCAACAATCTGAAAAGTTGAGGATCCTTCCATAGAACCTGTTTTGCAAACACTAGCTTCACACAAATATTAGTAATATAAAATAAAAGTGAAGCTATGAACCGATAAAATCTTCCCCCACACTTATTCTTGTCCACACTTGGGAGTGTATAAAGAATATAAAAGTTGGGTACATCCACGGTTTCTTGTTCCTTAACCTGCATAGTATGAGAATCAAGTATCTCTAATGGAGGAAAACGAGAAACAAAGTCATTCAACAATATTCTCGAAGCACATACATTCAAACCAATAAGAGGTAAAGGAGAAGAAATAATAGGCAAAGGGTTAGATAAACCTTGCACAATCTCTTGTATCACGGAATCCTCTTCATCCTTGAAAAACTCAAGTGAATAATTCACCTCTTTTATATCATGGTCCTCTATCAAACCTTGCAACCATTCTTCGTCCGTTTCTGCCTTAACCAAAGTCTCAACATAAACATCATCATTACAATCATTTGCAAGCTCAATTGGGTCTTCCACAATATTGGTCAAACCGGTCTCATTCTCAACATACTCCTCTTTGTTGTAAGGCACATACTCTTTTGTGGATCCAAATTTTATTATAAGAAACTTTTCTAGAACACTCAAAAGTGCATCATCCTCAAGCTCCACCCTTTGAATAGGCTCTTGATCATTATTAAGATCAATGCTTGAGTAATCTACACAAGTGTCGACATATTCCTCTTCGTCTTCATCTTGATCCCAAAAAGACTCCATTGTACACTCCTCGGGGATGTCACCATGAGTTGTTTCAAGCAATATATCATAATCACCGTCACTATCATAGTCAACATAAGATTGGTCCTCTCTGAATTTAGTGTTGCTAATCTCGAACTCATCCTTTTGAATAGGTGAATGATCATTATTACGATCAAGAGTTGAGTTAACTACACAATTATCAACAAAAGTGCCCAAGGATTGGCCTTCTTCAACATTAGCATCAATCAAATATTCATCAAAAACCATATGCACATTAGAATTATCCATATCTTCCTTGCATTGATCAATGCCTCTTCGCAAGCTAGCAATACCTTCATGAAGTTCTTGGAGTTGCTCGTTTGTAGTCTCTTTTGCTTTTTGAAATTCCTCTTGTAAAAAGTTGGAAACTTGGTCTATAAAGTTAGAGACTTTTTGTTCACGAGCATAAGAATCCTCCCATCCTTGTTGTTGTTCACACGCATACCCGCCATAAGGTTGTTGAGGAAAACCACAAGGTTCCATGGAATATTGGTCATAACCAATGAATTGGTTTTGATTATACCCATGGAATTGGTAGTTATCATATTGTTGAGGTTGTTGAAAACCGTATCCATCCATGTAGTATGCTCCTTCCATGAGAAACAAGCACTTTGAAATAAAATTCTCAAACCAAGGTTAAAACCAGAAAATAAGAAAAATAAAACAAAAACTAAAAACAAAACAAAAATAAGAAACCAAAAACAATTGACAACCTGCCTCCAAGAACGGCGCAAAAATTTGATAGGTTGTCGGTAGACAAAAATATAAATTACACTTTCTTACTACTCAAAATATAAATATAGCAAGGGTAAGAAAGGATCGATCCTGAGAGAGTTCTAGATTGTCAAATTGTTTCGGTTCCCTATAAATAACACCGGGGTTTTGTGATTATAATAAACTAAATAAAACAAATAAAGAAATAAGCAAACAAGTCAAATCAAGGATAAGAAAGTATTGGTTAAGGATTTCGTTTTCATTCACAAACATGTTTTCAACACAATAACTAGAATTGATATTTTAATCTCAACTTTTATCAAAGACCCTAGAATACCTTGATCGCAAGAATATCCCGCTAATCTCCTCTTGTCATCAACAAACACATTAAAAGATGCGAATATGAATTCTACCTAAAGGAACAACCTAACGTGTAAAAGCACTAATCAAGTTTAATTCCCTAGATGCATTAGGTTCTATGAAATCAGGCCAATCAAAGCAATCGAACGTGGAAAGCGCACTAATCCGATTTAACAACGGTTATGACTCACATGTGACTACTAGGATGTATCACTACAAGCAATAATCACAATTATGCTACTTGTAATCAGGAATTTATCACTTTTGCGTATAATAAATCTTAATCTAGCAAGAGAGATGAAAACAAACTCAATTGATTCGCGACTCGATTAAACAAGCATTCAAATCATGTAACAATATTAATGGTGAATCATAAACGATAATATGAGAGAAAACTAATTTATTGAATTAAAACCCATATTTGGAAATCCAACTTATTCCATAACCAATAATAAAAACTTTAGCTCATATTCATTGAGTTCATAACAAGAAGAAAGAGAAAAGACTTCATGGTTCTAAACCCTAGAAAACAAAGTAGAGGCAAAAAGAATCATTCCATATTAAGTAAAAGTCCTCTCTTTTATATGTTTCTCTATTTCCATAAAGGATACTCCTTCCAATATTAGGTCTTCTCAAAATCCATCTCCAAGTGGTCCACCAAGCCCATGTGTGAGAAAAACCCATGTAGAAAATATGTCCAAAAATACGTCATAGGAAAAGCGGGATTATGGCCGGAAATTGTAGGAATAGTCGCCGGAAGGTATCTCGGGTGGACCGGCAAAGTCCATCCGACCACGGTCAACGGGTCAAATCGGTCGGGTCAAATCGGTCAACTCAGTCCAGATCACTGAGTCAAACCGGGTCAAGGCTCAGCTGAGTCAGGTGGCTAGTCAGACCTGAGTCAGGGTCTAAGTCAGTCACTAACTTGGCTGATTGAGCTGATTATTCTTGGCTCAGGCCATTGCACAGGCCTGCAATGTGCTTCACTATCATTGTGCAACACCAGTGAACTTCCAGCCATGATGGCTATGCCTCCTGCAATTCCTTCATTCGATCCCTGCGGATCAGAACGCATTTCCATTCAACTCATGGCTTCAAAATCTCTAGCCAACATCATATAGCCTTCTTGTTCCATCTCCAAACACAGCTCACAACAAGCACCATCCAATTACTGCCTACAAGGTTATAAACTTAGCACTCCTGACTCCGCAATCGTTCCATTCTTAGCTTCTCCATTGAAGCCAACGACAACCGCTACACTTCTGCCTTCCTTCTCGGTAAAGCTTCTCATTATCGCCAAGCTCCAACTTCACACATCAAATGAACCGCAACACACTCTCGATTCGAGCCGAGCCGCAACCCTGACTCCACTTGCAATCCTACTGAATCCATTTGCTCAATAACCAACACCATAACCATGTAGCGGCCACCAACAGCATGACAGCTTCAGCCGCATCCCTGCTGGCTTATAACATCTTCAGCTGTAACTCTAACTCCATGCCAACACCATTGCCTTCCTGCCACTTACTTGTTCGCTACAATACCGTACCTAGTATACCTGCAACAACCACTTCTCACTACCTCAGGCCATACCTCTCTCCCAATCTGTGAGTGCACATCCAGAGTCATATCCTGCCATTATCACTGCTTATCTGCACCCATCTGTATCTGGTAAAGCCACCGATTCTATCACCCGCAATCGCCTCAAGCCATCATCACTGCATTTCATTTGCACCATTAGTACACTGCCTTTCCATCTCATAACACCCTGCATTCATTATATCCTTGCCTTTGACAGACCCCATAGCATCAGCCTCGACCATTCTGCAACTTCTACTAGCCTGCAATTTCAATTCAATCACCACTGCAACACCAGCAGTATCAATTTCTTGGCCACAACATCAGTTCCAGCTGCAACTGCAGCTGAAGCTCTCTCTACCATGAATTCCACCAGTAGCAGCTCTTCTCTGCAAAATCATGTCCTAACATACATCTAAGCATCTCCATTTACTTCACTGCAAGTTCAACTTCAGCTCACCAGCTACAGTTCTCAGCATCACAGCTTCTCCTAACATTCATCTATACCACCACAGTAAGTCCCATAACATCATCTTCACTATTCACTTGCTAACTCAGCTGCCATCATCCCTTCATACCTGCACAACTTCTCATACTCAGCACCAGTTAATGCCATCCTGCCTGCAACACATCACTGAACTGACTTCACCTTAGCTCAGTTCCTGTACTACCATAAATTGCAGCACCAACAACAATGGCTAAGCTGACTGCATCTCAAATCTGAGCACAGCACACTCGAACCATTTCATTCTCTGCGTTGCCATTTAGCTCACCCTTGTGTTCTATCTTAGTAACACCACCAGCATCATCAAAACTCAGCCCACCAACACAGCTCTCAATTTGTAAACAACCATTGATTTCATGGTTTTCCTTGATTCTTCTTGGTTGAGTCTCAGAGCTCTGAAAATCGATCCAATTCCACAAACCCTTGTTAACAATAACAGCTCCAACTGCAACTCATTTATAAACTCAAAATGGGTAAGAACCCATCGATCTATCACCAATTTCTCCATTCCTCATGAACCCAGAAAACCAATTCAAATGCATCTCAATCATCATCTTCCACACCCCAATTTCCCGATCTCTCCGAAATACGTCACCACCATCTTCTCTCGTTTCTCTTCGATTTGTGATTCTGAAAACCCTAACTCCGAGCTTCTTCTCATCCCTGAATCAAACTCAATCATCCTCTATAACTCTTCAATCTCGATCATCATACCCTAATTTCTTCCCTAAATCATCAGGAACTCATTGATCTATTCTTACCGGTAGCAATTTTTCTTTTCTGGATTTCAGGGAAACTGTAATGAAAACAACCACCAATTCTCGATCTGAGCTTTTGTTAAGGAAGAGCAAATGGGTATAGCCACTCAGGTGCAGTCGATAAGGGCCACCTCCTCTTTTTGTACTGTCAGTCCTAGGGAACCGACAAGCTTAACCGTTGATTTTCCTCGTAACATTCTTATACGGCGTCGGAATGACCTCGTTCTTTCGCCATTGACTTCATATTTCCGTGCTCTTCAACATGATGAGAAGGAATCCAAGATTTGGGCGACTTCCGCTTCTTTTTGCTCCAAATGACTCCATTGCACCTAATAAACTCAAAAGCACACATAAGATACATAATTTACAAGAAAACTCGCAAAGAAAGCATAAATACTAGATATTAAATACGGTGTATTCTACACCTATCAATGCTACCAATAATTCGTCAAACGAGGAACATTTGCTCAGATGAGCAACATTTGCTCAAACCAAGTGTTCAACAATTCATCGAATATTTGGTCACCTTAACTATCAATATTTACTCAAGGATTACACTTTTGTCTCAACAGACACGTTCAATTCATGAGTCTCGGAACATTTGCAAATCACGTTCGACTCAGCGATACAAGGACTCAACATCCCATGAAGTCAAAGAATCGACTAACTAAATACACGTCCGCCTTGCGAGACTCCACAATCACGAGACATCAATCGTGTCACATGGGGGATATTAACTAGGGTTTTGGTTTAGCGGTCTACGGCATGTGTGTTCATACACACGATGAGAATGTGAGCAAGTCGCGCAATCAGTTGAAGAAGTTAGCAAAGTAGTGGATGGAAAATCAACCAAGTCTCCGCACGATGAGCAACTAGTTTTAACACGATTTCCACTTCCCCACTCTTTTACTCCAACAACTGTCACACTTCATGGGATCAAGGTGTTTACAGTTCTAGCAATATAAATAAGTCTCTGAATCATGATTGAAGACAAGACAATCTTTCGTCAAACAAACAACAAGAGATTAACAACTCAACGTCTGAGCAATTACTCTCAACATAGAAAATTCAATCAATCAGAGCTTATCTTATTTCTCCACGCTAAATACACAACACACCTATTATCTTCGATCACCATTGATCTCACACATTTCTCAGCTTCCCTCCTACGAGATCGACCCATCCTCTCTTGTGACCTAATTTACTCGAAATGGCCATTATCTTGGTTTAGGCCGGAGTACTACAGATTGATCTATCGAATTCAAAGCACTCCCTTCTTGCAGTGCATCTGTGTGAGGTTTAACAGTTCGCTCGGTTAAAGGAGTTTCCTCCGCACGGTCGTCTCCTCAGTTCCGTAAAAACCAGCAACTCGTTTTGCCCCATTTACATAACCGTACCCAAACATGAACATTTATTGGTTCAATAATAGTTAACCAAATGGTTAGCTATATGAGCACTTTCATATCAACCATGTTCTTCTTCACCATAACTAATTCAAATGACTCAAATGAAATAGTTATAGAGTTGTTCAATTGCAAGGAAATCTTATGTAATTACACAAGACACAATCGAAGCAAAAAAAGATTTGATTCACTCGAATCGGTTCATGAACTATATAGCCATGGTTTTCATTTTGCATTCCTTAGTTAATATAAATAAGTTGACAAACAATCATATTTAGATATAACCAACTTAAGTTCGCAGACTTAGTTCGCGGACTTAAGTTCTGGAAGGAGTTCTCAAACTCTAGCAGATTTTCTCGGGTCGAGAACTTCCATGGTTCGCGGACTGAGTTCACGGCTCTTGTTCCGGTTCTCTTGATCAACAAAGTTCGCAAACTTTGATTCAAGGAAAAAAATGACTTATACATATATGTGTTGCCACACAATGCTTATATCCATCATTGGTTATATGATCTAAACTCTCATTTCAATCATTGAAACATTCTTAGAGGACATTTCGTCAAAGTAAGCAATTTTCAAAGTGATTAAAACGTGTCATGACTTTCGTCACTAGGTAAAGATGAACTTGGCCAAAGAAAAGCTTACCAAAACATATTTTGAGAAATATATAAAGCGAGTTAAACTCGGCTCTCGAAATAGCAAATGTGTATAATCAAAGTCTATATAGCAAAACGACTTTTGTCTCAAAATAAGAGATAAAGTAGATAGACTTCTGAGTGATAGATAAGTTCAAGTCTCCACATACCTTTTAGTCGATGAAGATCCACCAGTTCCTTGAGTAGTCCTTCGTCTTGTATGATGATTTCCATGGAGTTCTTGAGCTCAACTACACTTTCTATCCTAGTCCGAGACTTAGCTATAATAGACTAGAAATCAAGACTTATAGTTTTGATCACATGTTTGAGATAGCAACACATGCGAGTTCGACCGAGCAATGCTCTAACAGATGTTTTCAAATAAAACTGGACAAGGTTGTTCAGAGTCAGGAGGTTCAGAGAAAAGCTTTAAAAAGTAAGAAGATAAGGTATTCTGCATATCTAATTTGTTAAAAGTAATCTCATTGTTTTCCATTTTAAGACACTCTATATTATTCCATTTTCTTGTTTTAAGGGTTTTGGTATGAAAAAATTTGGCATTTTTTTCTCCTAGTTGAACCTGATTGTCTCTAGACTCGTTGTCTAGACGTACCTTCTTGAGTTTTATATAGTTTTTCTAGTAAAGAAAGTTTTCCCTCAATTTTTTGCTCTTTCTTGTACACATAGTTGGCTTTATTAAGATTGTCTATTTGAGCTAAAACTTTTTTGATCTCCTTTGAAGGCTTCCCAAACACATTTTTTTTTCCAAAATTCCAAGTTAGTTCTAAGCTCTTGAATATTGAGAAACACGGAGTTCGTTGTATTTTCCTTGATAACATGGTTCCAAGAATATCTAATAGTTTGTACACAAGAAGTTTCTTTTTTCCAAGTATCATAGAATTTGAAAGTATATTCTAGTTTAATATAATAAGAGTCTAAGCTTAAAAAGATACGACTCTGGTCAAATCCTACAACCACCCGATGAGAAATTTCAGCATTTGCAAATTGAGAGTTCCATTCTACATTTTCCACGGCCCTATCAAGTCTTTCTTGAATGTTTGCTACACCCTCTCTATGTTTGTTCCATGTGAACTCATAGCCTTTAAATCATATGTCAATAAGACCTACATTGTTTAGAATATTTTGATAATAGCAGCTATCTGCTTTTTTAAAAGGTAGACCTCCTAGCTTTTCTTCTTGGTTAAAGACCATATTCATGTCCCCTAATAAAATCTAAGGCATGGATTTCTTGTACACCTGATATGTGATTTCAGAAATGAAGTCCCATGCAATATTTCTATTGGAAGGGTATGGGCTTCCATAAAAGCAAGTCAGTAACCATTTTTTTGATTATGAGTTAGTTTACACCAAAATATTTATCATATTGATATTCCATTGAACTATTTGAAAATCTATCTACCCAAGTTATAGCTAGACCTCCTGCTAACCATATAGGATCTACTAGATGAATATTTGGGTAATCCTTCAACAAGGATCTAACTAAATGACTCGAGATTTAGTTTCAAATAAGAAGAGGATTTCAGGTTTATCATTAGTGATAATCTAATTTAGGTGGTTTTGAGTAAAAGGATTTCAACATCCTCGCACATTCCAAGCTACAATTTTCATGATTAACAGACACTAAGCTATAGCAATGGAAAAAAAATAGCAGAAAGAGGAATTGAAAAAAAGATATACTCCAAGCAAAATTCAAGTTAGGGCCTTTGAATAGCAAGCACTTGGAAGTTGAATTTGATCAGTAATTATTTGACTTAATCTAAGGCAATGTACCTAAGTTCTTCTATAAATAGTTTAAAGGATACTCAAATTTTGGTTACTCAAATAAATTAAGACAGAATCAGATAAGGATTGTGAGAATCTTAAAGCCAACTAAATCTAATATCAAAGAGTAAAAGGATTAAGAGTGGAGTGCCTGGGTTTCGCCCCTTTGCGCATTTGGAGAATCCAAAGAGAAAGGCACATGGAGATAAGAGTCATGACCTTGTTTTGTTTCTCGTAAATAAGATCCATATTGATCAATTTGCAGTTCTTCATCCTCATCATTGACCAAAATACGCAGTCCTTCCGATGATGAAGAAAGAGAGAAATCCGGGATTGAAATCTTAAAGGATGATTTAGGTTGAATTCTAGGAGATGCAAATGATTATGCAGGAATGCTATGATTAATTGAAGAAATTGCGCAAAACAACGAGATGAAGAATTGACAAATGCAAAGCGAGGAATTGGGGGATGAAGGGGAGTCTAAACACTCCCTAGCATCAACAAAGGGTGTAGAAACAGAAAAACATAGCCTACGATTAACTCCAGAAATCACATGATTGGTTCTTGGACAAAACGGATTAGCAATACCCTGTAGCAGCTCATTAATCGAACCATATAGAGCCTCAATCGGTACCATGGAATCTAGAACTCGGTAAGTCTCCGAGTTAACAGAATGGAAAGACTCAGTACTTGAAACTTTTAAGGGAATGAAATTTGGATGGAGATTAAAGGGAAAAGTTCTTTTTCCTAGGATTGAGGAAGCAGCTAACGGTAACTCTTCATCAATTATTTTTGGTCCTAGAACATCGTAAGCATTGTCAATATTCCTTACTTGATTGACAGGTTGAACAGATACTTGCTCACTCTGTGGATATTCCTCTCTAAATAGTTTAAACATTGTTTCTCTTATCCCTGGCTTAGCTAAGAAAGCTTCCACTCGATTCTGAGTTCCCATGAGCATCTGCAGTGTCTTGGGGATTTCATATTTGGGTTGGTACACCATTTAGATAGAATATGTCATCTCTAGGAGCAGGAGAGTGCATAGTGATGTCATAAATATCTTCAAGGGGACGGTTTTGAACTATG
The DNA here is from genome assembly GCA_023531295.1 of Papaver armeniacum. NCBI lineage: Eukaryota > Viridiplantae > Streptophyta > Magnoliopsida > Ranunculales > Papaveraceae > Papaver > Papaver armeniacum. Next base: position 18,092 of record JAJJWW010012511.1, read on the forward strand.
GCACGGTTATTTGCTTTATGGCCAAACTTAAAATAATGGGAAAGGAACTTAGACAGTAAGTTAAGATAGTTGAAAAAAACCTCAGAATCGGGTATATATCCACTTTAACCAAGAACCTCATTACTAAAGGCTTTTCTATATTGACCCATACCAACACTCTTGGTAAGAAGTCTGGTGTTTCACTTCTTCGACAAACTCTACTAACAGAACCTATTATGCTAGCTATTAAACATAATCTTTCTTCCGATCTCAACTCAGTTTTCGTATTTGATATGCTAGCCCAGATGGGGATCTCTTTCACTGCATCAATTGATATATTTATTCCCGGGAAAGCAGAAGTAGTAGAGAGCACATTACCGTACGGGTACCAAGGCCCATTGAGAGCAATCCATTTTAGATCATCAGAAGCACGAAACGAAATAATGAACAAATTGGGATCTACTTCTCTGATTTGGAATTGAAAAAGCGGGGGTATAACAATACCACCCAATATTTCACTTAGCAATCTGTATGGACTAACTCTGAAATACTTTCTAGAGAATCAACTAGACAGTCAGACTCAATCTAGGTAAAAGTATCTCAAGGAGTTAATATCTTTATCTTGTTTTGATTTACTCAAGATAATAGAAATCAGCGAGTCAATAATCAAACACAAGGAATACTTGGACGGTACCAAAGACCAATGTCCAAGGATCAATCAACATCAATCAACAACCAAAGGCCAGATTTCCAATTGATGATCACAAACGCACAACCTGTATTATTTCAATTATATAACAAATATAATGCGGAAATATAAATAACACAGACAACAGAAGTTTTGTTAATGAGGAAACCACAAATGCAGAAAAACCCCGGGACCTAGTCCAGATTAGATACACACTGTATTAAGCCGCTACAGACACTAGCCTACTGCAAGCTAACTTCGGACTGGACTATATTTGAACCCCAATCAGTCTCCCACAGATCCAAGGTACATTTGCACCCCTACGCCTCTGATCCCAGCAGGATATTGCGTACTTGATTCCCTTAGCTGATCTCACCCACAACTAAGAGTTGCTATGACTCAAAATAGAAGGATTTAACAATAAACAAATCTGTCTCACACAGAAAAGTCTATCAAAGGATAAATCTGTCTCCCACGGATAAACCCTAAAAGAGTTTGTTCCGTCTTTTGATAATAATCAAGGTGAACATGAACCAATTGATAGTCCGGTCTTATATTCCCGAATAACGGCCTAGATTAATCAATCACCTCACAACAATCTTAATCGACTAGCGAAACAAGATGTTGCGGAATCACAAACGATGAGACGAAGGCGTTTGTGATTACTTTTTATATCTTGCCTATCGAAGAAATCTCACGATCTCAAGCCAATTAATATGATTATACTCGTACGATAGAAGATGCAAGATCAGATCACACAACTACGATAAAAATAGTATCGGTCTGGCTTCACAATCCCAATGAAGTCTTTAGGTCGTTAACCTGGTTTTAGAAGAAGAAAACCAAAGGTTAAAGGAGAATCAACTCTAGCAAGCAAAGTAGTATCACACGGATGTGTGGGGATTAGTTTTGCAGAGCTGCTAGATGTCCCCTTATATAGTCTCTCAAATCAGGGTTTTTCCTTAGTTACAAAGCAATCAATATTCACCGTTAGATGAAAACCTGATTTAGATCCAAGCTAATATTTCTCAACCGTTAGATCGAAAACTTAGCTTGTCACACACAAATGAAATGCACGCCTCTAGGTTTGTTAACCACACCCAAACGTGTACATTGTTGGTTCAATAATGATCAACCAAACGGTTAACCATTAGAGCATTTCATACCAACCATGTTCTTCCCTACCTTAACTAGTTCACATGACTCAAATGAACTAGTTAAAGAGTTGTTCAATTGCTATGATATCTTACGTAACTACACAAGACACAATTGAAGCAATGATGATTTGATTCACTTGAATCGGTTCATGAACTTTAATAGCCACGGTTTGTAAAAGCATTCCTTAGTCATTTAAGATTAAGTTCAGAAATCATCTTTAGATATATAACCAACTCAAGTTCGCAGACTAGGTTCGCGGACTTAAGGCACCGGAGAAAGTTTACAAACTCCAGCAGAAATTCTTGGGTATGAGAACTTCGTAGGTTCGCGGATTGGGTTCGCGAACTTGGCTCACGCAAGTAGTTTTTCAACTCAAAGAAATTCTCGGGTTTGAGAACTTCGGAAGTTCGCGGACTTGGCAACATGCCATCCTTCCGGTTCTCTTAATCAACAAAGTTCGAAAACTTCGGTTCAAGGAATCCAAGGTTATGTAATCTAAACTCTTATTCCAACCATTGAAAAATTCACAGAGGACGTTATTCAGTCATTATTCACAGACCTTTCTCGTCAGAGCAATTTCAAAAGTGATTGAAACTTTTCATGACTTTCGTCACTAGGTGAAGATAAAATTGGTCGAAGCGAAAAGCTTACCAACTTACATTTCGAGATATAGATAGGCGAGATATACTCGGCTCGAAATACCAAATGTATACGATCTAGTATATATATATATATATATATATATATATATTGCATACAAATTTTGTCTCAAAGAGTAGGAGATAGAATAGATAGACTTTTGAGTGATATATAAGTTCAAGTCTTCACATACCTTTTTGTCGAGAAGTTCCACCGGTTCCTTGAGTAGTTCTTCTACTTGTCTGATGAATCGCCATGAAGTCCTTAAGCTCAACCACACTTACTATCTTAGTCCGAGACTTAGCTATAAGAGACTAGAAATCAAGAATTATAGTTTTGATCACTAACATTGACAAACATGCTTGAGATAGCAACGCATGCGAGTTTGACCGTGCAGTTCTCTAACAATCTCCCCCTTTGTCAATTTTAGTGACAAAACTATCAATACATATGGAATACAAAAAAGATAATAACTTTAGTGGCTCCTATTCCATAAGTCTAATCTTCAACATTACTCGAAATCTTCGTCACTTCCAAGTACTCCAATGATCCCAAAGGTTGTAAGTTTAACATCACCGTTGTTGAAGATACGTATCTATAACAATGACAAAGCATCGGTCTCGATCATTGTTATACAGTGTCATAGTATTATTACACATTGTCAAAGTCCAATTGTATCACAACTTCAACAATAATACTATGGTGATATGTATCACTCCCCCTTAGTCAATACTCCATCTCGATTATGGAAACCACTCCCCCTTACACAATGATCTAAAAACCATATGTAGTTGTAGTGTGAACTACATTATTTCTCCCCCTTTTTGTCAATAAAATTGGCAAAGGTACAAGAATGGGATCATAATGAAATTTCCGTAAGAGACATTTCATGACCAATAGAAAGAACACACATCAACATATTTAGATGCAATCACATAGCCGAAGCTAACAACATTCATCAAGGAGTTTAAAGATACAAGATAACCCCTCTAAAATTCCACAGCCGCACACCCCTCAAGATATGACCATTAAGCACAAGTTCAAAAGAACTCTCCCCCATAAGATGTCATTCCAAGGGGAACAACAAGAGCGGCCTTAATTTCAAGAGAAACAAAGGGTTTTAATTGGACACCAAAACCATGTGAATGATTTTTATATCCAAAAATCTCAATCAAGCTAGCCACAAGTAAACCCATGACTAATTTAATCGGAATACGTAATCAAAGTAACCACGAAAGTGATCAATTTAATTATTTGGGCTCAACATAAGTAAACTTACGGAACCCCGACTAAGTTCATCATAGAAAATGATTAAATTAATCGTTCATCTACTCAACACAAGAGAACTTGTGGAATACTAACTAAATAACCAAACAAGATGATTAATTTAGTTCATAAATGCTCAACATATAGCATCTTACGGAACAACCAACAAAGCCAATAAAAATAATCGACTTAGTTGTATCTTGCTCAACATAAGACACACAACGGAGCCTTCACGGTAAATACAAAAAGATGGATCAATGAAGATCAACACCGTGGATAACATACAAGGATTCATTCTATCTTCAATCATTATACGCATAACAACATTTAATAGACATCATCCTTGCAAACAAAATATTTTAACCTATCTTCCGTCAAATATTGACAATATAGGCTTAACTTTTGTATATGTCAAAATTCTATTCATCATTAAACCAATAAACGAATATCGATCATGAATGACTTTACTTTTGAAAAAATATGGGACAACATAGTTCACGGACGTAAACACCAATATCCCATAACAAGTTGCAATATAACACATCATAAAGATACTACAAACACATCATCCTCCAAATAGTTTTAGAATTTAAACCAAAAACCTAAAAACAAGAAGATGAAAACAATAATAGCTATGTGTAGTCACAATCATCGCTATTCAAAGCACTAGTTATTCTTCCAACTAAACCAAAAAGAAGACTTACTAGGCATTATAGATATTTCTCAAAGAATCTACAGAAAACTCCTTCTCATTATTGAAGAATCCATTGATTATAGGATCGTTCAATTTCTCTAGATCTTCAGAAATATCAGTTAACTCACTAATTTCTCTTTTTAGATCACGCAATGTATTCTTGGTTAGAGTCAACCTTTGTTCATAGTGAGTTATCTCTTCCAAAGAAGAAATAATTCGAGATTTTAAATCATTTCGCTTGTTGATGAAAACTTTCACCATGTCTCTACAATGATTATTATAACATATAGAAGAGAGACAGTTAGAGAAAGAACCTTCTCCAAAGATTGTTGACTTCTTCTTTATCATCCGAGAGGAAGTAATTCCTTTGCACAGATAAACATTGACAACTTCTACATCATCTCTTTTGGACGTACCTCTAGTTACAAGAGCCATGAGAATTATGAAAGAAAAAACAAGAAGGCAAACAGTGTCAGGAGATTTATAAGTGACAAACCCTAAAAATTCTTGATATGGACAACACAAATCAAAATGGAAACATATGAACATTAACTTGAGCCACTTCTAGACGCTTCTCATCTTTCCCAAGTTAAGAATGAGAAGATAAACGTCACCATTCAGTTGGTGAACGGACGGGTCAAATGCCCACTTCCATTATTTTTCCGTGGCTTGTTATTGGTGGTTGAGCTAATAGATTTCCTTCTTTTAGAGAATTTACTCTGTTTGTCTTTATCCAGACTCACTCTTTCCATGTTCCTTTTCAGATTGGTGACTTTCTTATTGCTTTTCTTGAATCTTTAACAGGTATCTTTAACATGTCTTGAGTGTCCACAGAAGGAGCAGAACAATGTGGATTTTTCGTCTTCATGTAAATCCTCCTTTTTATTGCAACGCTCAACCATTGTTTCCTGATTGCAGAACCTATCACTTTTGTTATTTTGCTACTGAATCCTAAACCATGATAGTTTCCAAAGGATCTCTGACCAAACAGCATTGCTGCAACTTTTTCAGAGCTTCCAGACAGCCTTTTCAGGTCATCTCTGAGAGAATTAATCTCTTTGTCCTTTAGAGACATGTTTTTGACGAAATTAGTATTAAGATGCTCTATCTCAATATTTTTCGTCTGGAGTGATGATTCAACATGCCTCAAAGAGGTTTTGAGGCGAAGGTTCTCTTGAAGAATTTCTTTATTCAGGAGATCAACCAACTTAGTGTCAAATTCAAGTTCTGAATCAGAATTTAAAGTTGAAAGAGAATCTGAAGTACAGGCAGTAAACCCATTGCACCAGTTAGTCTCATCTGAGTTGTAATGAGAAGAACCGTCATCTGTTGAATTATCTTCAGCAGCCAGAGAAGATGAAGAACATGCAAATCTATTCTTCCTTTTTATTAAATTCTTGACCTCATTGACTATTAGTGAATGATCACATTCATCATCCCAGAATAGGTGAGAGGAAGACATCTCAGTTTTGTTCACAGCGTTGAGTGCGAATGTTTTCCATATCTCTTGATCAAGAATTCTTAACTTTCCAATAAGTGTCGTCCTGGAAAGTGTATCAGGGTTATTCCCCTCAACGATGGCATGCTTCTTAGACTCGTATCTAGATTGCAGAGATCTGAGAATTTTCATCACAATATCCTTTTCAGGAATAGTCTTACCCAATGCAAAAGATGCATTAACAATTTCAGACACTCTGTGATTAAACTCATCTGTCACACGAAGGTTCTCTCATTCAGAATTAAGGTTTTGAAGCCTGGATTCCTTTTTACAGGAGTTTCCTTCGAATACGGATTCTAAGATATCCCAAGCATCATTAGACCAAGTGTAATTAAACACATGGTGCTGAAGATTTGGGGTAATGGCATGTCTAATGGCATTCAAACCGTCGAAATTTTACTTTGCATCATTTATCTCGGCAGGAGTATATTCACTAATAGGTTTGGGAACGCTTTCATCTCCAACCGCCACAACGGGAGCATTATACCCATTAACAACATATACCCATGATTTAAAATCACGCGACTGAATAAAAGCTCGCATAGCAATTTTCCACCATAAGTAATTAGAGCCATCGAAGACTGGTTGTACATTAATAGAGATAGAACCTCTGTCCATAGAGTCAGATCGCTACAAACACAGACTTGTAAGGTCTTAAACGTGTTTGCCTGCTCTGATACCAATTGAAAAAGCGGGGGTCTAACAATACCACCCAATATTTCGCTTAGCAATCTGTATGGACTAACTCCGAAATACTTTCTAGAGAATCAACTAGACAGTCAGACTCAATCTAGGTAAAAGTATCTCAAGGAGTTAGTATCTCTCTCTTGTTTTGATTTACTCAAGCTAATAGAAATCAGCGAGTCTATAATCAAACACAAGGAATACTTGGACGGTACCAAAGACCAATGTCCAAGGATCAATCAATATCAATCAACAACCAAAGGTCGGATTTCCAATTGATGATCACAAACGCACAACCTGTATTATTTCAATTATATAACAAATATAATGCGAAAATAGAAATAACACAGACACCAAAAGTTTTGTTAACGAGGAAACCGTAAATGCAGAAAAACCCCGGGACCTAGTCCAGATTAGATACACACTGTATTAAGACGCTACAGACACTAGCCTAATACAAGCTAACTTCATACTGGACTATAGTTGAACCCCAATCAATCTCCCACTGATCCAAGGTACATTTGAACCCCTACGCCTCTGATCCAGCATGATACTGCGCACTTGATTCCCTTAGATGATCTCACCCACAACTAAGAGTTGCTACGACCCAAAATCGCAGGCTTTAACAATAAACAAATCTGTCTCACACAGAAAAGTCTATCAAAGGATAAATCTGTCTCCCACAGATAAACCCTAAAAGAGTTTGTTCCGTCTTTTGATAATAATTAAGGTGAACATGAACCAATTGATAATACTGTCTTATATTCCCGAAGAAAAGCCTAGATTAATCAATCACCTCACAACAATCTTAATCGACTAGCGAAACAAGATGTTGCGGAATCACAAACGATGAGACGAAGGCGTTTGTGATTACTTTTTATATCTTTCCTATTGGAGAACTCTCACGATCTCAAGCCAATCAATATGATTGTACTCATACGATAGAAGATGCAAGATCAGATCACACAACTACGATAAAAGTAGTATCGGCATGGCTTCACAATCCCAATGAAGTCTTTAAGTCGTTAACCTGGTTTTAGAAGAAGAAAACCAAAGGTTAAAAGAGAATCGACTCTAGCAAGCAAACTAGTATCACACGGACGTGTGGGGATTAGTTTTGCAGAGCTGCTAGATGTCCCCTTATATAGTCTCTCAAATCAGGGTTTTTCCTTAGTTACAAAGCAATCAATATTCACCGTTAGATGAAAACCTGATTTAGATCCAAGCTAATATTTCTCAACCGTTAGATCGAAATCTTAGCTTGTCACACACAAATGAAATGCACGCCTCTAGGTTTGTTAACCGCACCCAAACGTACTAGTTTAAAGACCATCTAGATCTAAAAAAAAAAAAGATTATGACTACCCCTTTTCTTTTCTCTTTTTTTTTTTTTTTGAAGGAGAGGAAGATTATATCATAAGAGATCAAAACGAATAGATTGAAGACAGATGTCATCTTCTAAGAAGATAATGAAGGGGAACTAAATAAGAAGAAACGAACTGAAAAAGTAATCGAAAGCCGGAAAAGAAAAACATTTAACTTTCATGAATCTAAGGAGATGGATTAGTAAGGCAAAATTATAAATATAAAAATGTATTATGATATGTTGGATATGCCTAATGAACTAAGGATGTAAGATTTCAAGACCCCCCCTTTTTCCCTGCAAATTAAATCAAAAAATAAATCAAAAGATCATGTTATCCCTTCCTTTGGATCCCTATCTGTCTAGGGAGCGAAACCCAGATGAGGGAATTACTCAAAGATCATTGAAAATAAGATGCTTTGAGATTGAAATTGTGGATGAAGAAAAATAGCCGTTGGGAAGGAGAGAAGCAGAGCAGAGGGGAGGAGAGAGGTTCACAGTTTCGAAAAACAACGATTACTGTCTGATTTCTGGAAACATAAAATTCAGAAGTTAGTTTACATATACAATTTCAAAATAACATCTAAAAGAAAAGAAAAAACTAACTTTTTGTGAAGCAAAAATATTTTGCTTCTGACTTCTGTTTCGGAAGAAGCCGAAACGCTTCTACTTCTAGTATCCAACAACGCTATTAGTTTTTCCGGATTTAAGGATTATCCGGATGAGTGAAAAACATTGAGATGTCACGAAGGATATATGACAGGAATGTATGGAAAAGATTTGCAACCCAAAAAAGCAGGGAGCATATGGTATGTGGGCATGTGAGCTCTAAATTTAGATTATATAAACCAAGATGATGTAAACTTTGGGCTAAGGGGGGATAGGATTGACTATGGCAAGAGGGTTGCGTTTAGTGTTGATGTATACCTCAGGTATCTTCTTGCTTTCAAAGAAAAAGCAAAAAAGTTGGTTCATAACTCATAGCATGACCCGAAGCTTATGTTACGACCTCTTTCCAACGGTGCAATCTTGTGTCAGAGGCACCGCAATTGAATGTGACACAATTCAAATTTAATTGTCGTTGTTTCAAATGGATACGATTCATAGTTAACGATGACTTTACAAAAATTATAGACTTAAGGAATAAGAAAGAAGTTAGTACATAAGACCCAAGATTGCATATCACCTTTACTAAGCAGCTTCTGAAACAGATATTCGAGATTCATTCAATAGTTGGGTCATCATTTGAGTTTCAATTTCTCATTTCTTAATTTCTCCAAGTTATTCATTTCCATTTGAAGTTCCTAAGATTAAGATTAATCGCCTTTGTAAGAATCAAAGACGCACCAGAACAACACCCGGAAACAAACACTGTCACCACTGAAGCCGTCGTACAACAATCCATAACCCATCCAATCTTACACCATGTTTGTTTACTTCTGACTCATGTGAGTCGTCTGGATCTTAGTTATCTGGATCTGAGTGAAATCACCTGACTCATCTGGATCTGACTCGATATGTTTGTTTTGAGTCAGATCTGACTCATCTGACTCAAAAATATGTGAGTCAGTGGTTTGGTCCCATGAGTCAGGGGTATTTTTTTACCCGATTCAAACGAGTTCGAGTCAGGGGTTAGGTCTGAATCATAGGTCAAGTCAGATTTGACTCAAAATAGAAAACAAAGGGTCGTCTGATTGCTGACTCGGTGCGAGACAGGGGTTGACTCAGACCCAGGCGCCGAGTCAGCTGCAAACAAACAAGGTCATAGACATAATTTCTAGTAACTAATGCTTTTAACATGATATTCAGATAATCTATATGAATTGAACATGGAAACCTCATAACTAGTTTCTTCACTTTATACCAAATTTTACTTATACACATTTTCACCCAAAAAATCGAACCTAAGAGTAAATTAGTATCCCAAAACAAAGATATAACCTTTGTGCACAAAACCTCAGTGTAGTAGAATGTAATAGAAATATGACATTTATCATTATCACTCAACAAGCAGATGTTTGAGCTTACAATGACTCTTAGTGCTTCAACATTGATTTAGTAGGCATCGGGTGATATAATAAAAGGTTACATAAAAGAACAAGACTTTTTTTTCATAAGAAAGATAGAATTTTATTTATCCAATATTTTCTTCCTCAATAAAAGATTGTAGTGACAATGGAATTTCAGTTGTTTTAAATGTCCTAAAAGTTTCACTCATCAAAAACTAACAAAAGATTTTAAGGAATCTAAAATAAATATACAAGTAGTCCATTTTACAGCTAAGCTTTTCCCATTTAAAGCAACTATCACATTGATATCGTATATGATACACCAAACTTGTTGGGGGGTTTCACTATGTTTGGAACCATAAGTTGAAGTGATTTTGCTTATCAAGAAGTAGAAGGCAAAAGAAAAATGTTTTTGCTTCTCAAAAAGTTAACTCTTTTGCTTCTAGAAGTCATTCCTGAACCTACCTTCCTTGTGCATCATTCCTGAAGAAAGTATGAAAGGTTCCCACTTCTTTTTGTCGTCCGTCCACATATCTTCAAGCGCCAATAAAAATCTCTTGTAGATAAATTTAGCCATTTTTCATATTTTTTGTTAGGGACAGGAGATTAATGTATTTCTCTCTTGATCTTGATTAATAAGAAAGCTATAAACATTTTTTGCCGACAAGGTTCTTGGAGGATGATGTTGCCATCTGACTTTGTCTTGTTCTTGTCTTTTTGGAGTAACAGCTAGGATTTTTGCTTTTATTTATGGAGCAAAATAAGTATCAACTTTTTCTTGATACCATGTATTTTCAGGAGTGATCAACTCATTTACCCTTTGTGGAATCGAATACTGGATATTAATAGGCTTTTGAATGATATCTTTGTTAGAAACCCATTTGTCTTCCCAAATTTTTGTGGAATCTCCATTTTTTACTTGCCAGATAAAATTACCTTTAATGAGATCCAAACCTTTTTTTATGCTTGTCCAAATCCAAGATAATTTGGAAGATCTAGAGCATTCCAGAGGATGAGAGTTTGAGAAATATTTTGCTTTGAGAAGTTGAGCCCAAAATTGATCTTGCTCTGAGATGAGACGACTGCTAGTTTAGTAAGGAGAGCTATGTTAAACTGGTGCAGATTTTTGATTCCAAGACCACCTTGGGATATAGGCTTGCAGATACTGGCCCAAGACCTTATACACCCTCCTCTGCTTTTGGGTTTATCTTTATTCCACCAAAAATCTCTTTAGGAAGAAAACGAAATTGGGGGATATAAAAAGGAATTGGGGGATATTGATTACTTCTCCCAACCCATGGTGTCTGCTAAGGGGTGACTTTGGGGTATGAAAATACTAAAATACCCTTCCCTCAAAATAAAAATTAAAAAACTTAAAATCAAAAAACAAAATCATATCCCCCATTTCCATCTCCACTTCTTATTAATCACTTTCAGGGTTAGAGCTTTGAAACCCAAATATTCCCCATTCCCTTTCAAATTCTAAACTCTCCCCACTCTCTTTCAAATTCTCTTCTCCTTCTCTGTCGGCTCCTCACTTTGGAAACGATTTTTTTTTTTTTTTTAATTCGGAAGTGATGAAGATCATGCTGCAAGTGATGAAGACCATGCCGGAATTGATGAAGACCATGCTGGAAACTGGTGCTGGCATGCTTGGTAACTAACATTCAATGCCGTAACTAAGTACCGACATGCTCAATAGAAATCTATCAATGCCGGTAGTCAAGTAAAAAGTAAAAATTTGAAGTTTCCTGGATACTTTTCATCATGTGCCGGCATAGAAATTTAAGCAACATACTATGCCGGAAACCGGTGCCGGCATGCTCGAGAATTAACTACTTGTGCCGGAAGTGGACTCGATTAAAACCGAGAAAAAACTCAAAACGGAATATTTTTTTACATCGCGGAAGTGATGAAGACCATGCCGGAATTGGTGAAGAACCATGACGGAAAATGGTGCCGGCATGCTCGATAGAAATCTATCAATGCGGTAGTCAAGTGAAAAAAAATTGAAGTTTCTGGATACTTTTCATCATGTTCCAAGCATAGAAATTTAAGCAAAAACCATGCCGTAAGTAGTTAGGCATGCTCGAAAATCGATAACTACGCCCGAACCCCCCCGGATAGTGGCAAACAATTTATGAAAATTTCCAACAAATGCCGGCATGGTTTTTTGGTTGAATACCATGCCGGCACTAAGCTTTTTCAGCTGCAACAATGGTGGATTCAAAGAAAAAAAATCAAATTTTCAACCTCTTAGCAGCAATTCTCTCTTCACAATCATCCTCCACTTTCACCAAAAAAAGTTCCCTCTCAAATTTTTTTCCATCTTTCTACTCTCATCTCATTCACCCAAATACAAATACACACTAATCATTTAACAAATACTTAAGATTTTACTAATTATTATTAACCACTAAACCTGATTAGTGAGGGGTAGATTAGGATTTAAAAAAATACTTAGATAAGGGGTGACCCCGAATTGATATCTGGATCCAGTTTTTGTCCTTTTCTTATATCCCCCAATTCATTTTTATATCCCCCAATTTCGCGTTCTTTAGGAAGAGCTAGCACTTGCTTTTGGTAAGTTGAGAGAGAAATTTAGATTTCCAACCTTAGTATTTTTGTAGCAGAGGTTCAAAATTTTCTTTTATATTTTTATCGAAGAAGAGAGGAGTTCCCAGATATCTATCATTTTTTGTCATAAGGGAACTTTTAGAATTCTCTCAATGATTTTTCCATGTTTCGGATGAATTCTAGGTCTGAAATATATACCAGATTTCTGTAGGTTGACCATCTGACCCGTAATCTCTCTAAATCTTGATAGGATGTCTAACAAATTTTTTGCCTCACCTAGATCATCTTTTGTGACTAAAAAGCAGTCATCTGCGAAGAAAAGATGAGAAATGTTCGGGGCATCTTTATTTATTTTAAGGACCGAAATTTTCTTTTCAGAAACTGTTTTTTCTAGAAGTCTAGAAAGAATCTCCATGCAAATTAAAAATAAGTATGGTGAAAGCGGGTCACCCTATCTTAGTCCTCTGGATGGGGTAATTTCGGACCCGGAGAACCATTTAGAATGATAGAAAATGAGGTGTTCGATATGCATTGCATTATTAGCTTTACCCACGTGCCACTAAAACCTAGTGCTGATAGAGCCGATTTGATGATGTTCCACTTCACTCTGTCGAAAGCTTTAGAGAGATCTAACTTTAAGGCGAAGTTACGTTTTCTGGATTTTGAGTTTTTCATTAAATGAATAAGCTCGTGAGCGATGATAATGTTGTCCGTGATTTGTCTCCCTAGCAAAAAGGAGGATTGATTTGGGGATATTATCTTGTTTAGGATTGGCTTTAGCCGATTTGCTAGAATCTTAGATATGATCTTGTAAATTGTATTACTCAGTCTGATGGGGTTTGTGGAGTGGATATTTTACGGATCATAGTTATGAAGGAATAATTAAATTCTGGATTTAGGTTTCAGGTTTTAAAAAATTCTTGTACTGCATTAATTATATTCGGACCCATTATATCCCAATTAGCTTTAAAGAAGCCTAGCTGAAACCCATTTGGTCCTGGCGCTCCCCACTGGTTCATATTGAAAATTGTATTCCAGATTTCTTCTTTTGATGGAAGAATTATTAAGGAAGAATTTTCCACCCCAGAAATGCAAGGTTCAATAAAGCTTGATAAATCTTCCACTAATTGTTGTTGTGCGAGGTGCCTATTTGAGTGAACTGATTTATTAAGAGGGTAAGGATTTGGTATCTATCTGAAATCCACAGACCCGATGGTTCTCTGAGAGAGTTTATAACATTGATTCTTTTTATATCGGAAGTTGCATCATGGAAGTACTCTGTGTGATTGGTCGTATTCTTTAAAAAAAATATATCTTGATATTTGGTGGTAGTAATCACTTTTTATTTTGTACCATTTTCCTAGCTCAGCTCGGAGATTTCTTATTTTTTCTAAATTTTCGGAATATTTCCCAGCTCTATGTAGATTTCAATCCTATTTTTGAGGGATTTCATATTTTTATGAATGTTTCCGAACACATCTGAGTTCCATTGAAATAAATGTGAGGATAATAGTTGAAGCTTCGAATAGATGTTTGTATCCTGAGTAATACTGGAGTGGAAATTCCAGAGTTGGCAACCATTGATGATAATGTTGGGTGAGACAGCCAAGATCTAATGCATCTAAATGGTTTTTGGATTTTTTGTTTTTCCGGATTTGAATAAAAAAGGAGAGGTGCATGATCAAAACCACCATTGTGTCGGGAAATTTCCATGACCATTGAAATGATGTCAATACTCTATCTATTTTTTCACAAATGTTGGCATCACCCTCTCTGTTATTGGACCATGTGAAAGGCGCTCCTTCATAACCCGCATCTTGAAGTCCCAAAGAGTATCGTACGGTAAGAAAAATGTTCGTAGTAACATTAGTCCATAGGAAGAAAAAAAAATTACCCTCGCGCGAGATTTAACTGCGGACCTTCATTTTAAAAGACTGACGCGAAAAAAAATGTTATGCCCTCTACGATAATAAAAATGTTCGTAATAATATGTCCATGGAAAAAAAAATTATGCCAAAAATTTATGCCCTCACGCGCGGAATGATATTCCATGACTATGGAGCTTAGGGCTAGATTGAACCGCGAACCTTAAAAGAATCTTAAGGGCAAGCTGGGACCTTGTAATTGCTAGTAGTATTTAGGGGCCACAACTAACCGTTGTACTAACCCATCAAAAAAAAAAACGGAAAAAACGAGAAGAAGAGAGAGAGAATTGAATAGAGTAATGATACACACACCGTGATTCAGTCCCGTGATGTGCACTGAGAGAGATCTGACGGCCTAAATGTCACCTCTCCGCATTGGGATAGGTGTAGGGCAGAAGTGGATCCCACCTAACCTCTCGCACAACTCATCACGGTACACCTTGCGGTGTAGAATCCCGGTGTACCAATCATTTTTGAATTGAATTTGGGACCTCTCTCGCACCCTAAGCGTCATCCCACTATACCAAATGTGAGATGGCTGGAAATATTCTTCTATGAAGCGTTTTATTGATATCAGTTTAGGGAAATGGAACGGATTCTTCTATGCGAGTGTTGATTGAATCTTTTCTTACGAAACATCAATTCCACGTCAGTGCTTCTCATTATGCAACATTTTTGTGGTGCCTAGTGGCACTTGTGCTGTAACTTCGACGGAGTTTAGTTCTGAGAGTATATTGCACTTTAACAGGATATAACATCAACTTCCAATTGCGGAGATGTCACTACAAAATGACCTTGGCTGGATGTAAGCAGGCAATCTGGATACACAGGGAGACTAAAGTCTAAACAATGACTATCAAAACAGGAGGCACATATAGGACTCAAAATTCCCTTCCTATCAACAAGAGCCTGAAATTCTAGCAGAACCCTTCCAAGCCTAACATGGTTCTAAGCAATTCAGTATTGCGACAAATTAAACATATTTGGAAAGAGGCTGCATTAATAAGTTACAAACTTAAATGTCCATCTACAATTTAAGAAAAAAACTGATCCTAACCTAAGCAAGCTTATAAAAAAAAAAAACTTTAAATAGGGGAAGGTCCAGAACTCTTCCATCTAGAAGTGCCTCGGCAACAACCTTTCCTAGAAGGCAAACCTCTTTAACACCTCAGAAACTTAACCCCGTTTGACTATTCCATCGTAGCTGACCATGGATGGGGGAAAAGTCCAGAAGGAGCAACTACAAACCCAATTTCTACACCTGCCATCTGCCCTCCACATACCCAAGACTAGTTTCTGAAATCCATGGCTAACCAAAGTACAGAACTCCAGAGTTGGACCCAGACCTGTCAATAAGAAGAACTTGTTCCTTGCTTCAAGACTGGCCATTAGTTGGCTGCACCACGATGGCATCGCAAGGCGGATACAGACGAAGGGTTTACCATTTGCTGTTCTAACTTTTCAGTCAGTTTACTGCTAACAAACTCACTCTGCGAAACTGGACAGACTGTAAAAGCTTTGACCCTTCCATGAGACGTCAGATGACAAGTTGACTTGTTTATATATGACTTCCAAAATTTTCAGAAGCAAAATAATCTCGTACAGAGGATCAGACTTCTCCAGATTATACAGAAGTTCTGTCAGCATACCGGAGCAGAGAGACACAGCAAATTCTGATAAAACTCCCCTAAATAACTTTGCAAAATAGAAATTCTGATAGAGGGTCAATCTTGAATCTAGCTCTCTTCCATCTACAGAAAATATGAACTATGGCTATCATCAACACTACATGATCCATGATGTTCTTTGGCAGCAGAAGCAAAACAGAGGAACTCGCTGGATAGGAAAGTGAAGACACCAATTGAGAAGGTTGCAGATGTATATATAATTTCTCAAGCTCCAAATAACTACTGATGAAAAAGGTTTTGAGATACTTTATTCTGAAAACTTACCACCAACTGACTTCTTTTAGGGGTAGCTTTAACCTCTGGGGAAGACTGCTCCTCAGGCTTTTTGGAATCCTATAACAGAAAATGTGCGGTCAACGCATGAGTTACCTGTCTACGTTAAAAGAAAGGGACAGAAACTGCAGCTTTCAGCAGAATCGAAAAATTCGTCAGTGTGCAAAAGAGAGAGAAGGATCAATACATCTTTTGATTCACTTGCACATCTCCAGCAGATGTTGTTTGAGCGTCATTTCTCCTGGCATTGACATGGAGCCACAAATATCTTTCAACAGCATCGAAAGAGACGGTCTCAATAATCACAGCGTCTAAAGAGTCATTACAAAAATATCTCACTCTTCCTTTACAAAATGAACCCTTTAAACACTGATGCGCACTGGCATGCTTAGTTGTAATAGATTACAGAAACTCAGCCGTCAAAGGCTTGTAGATTTGCATCACCATTTACAACCTGCAAAACGATGGAAGATAATGTTACAGCTCACAAGGATTAAAGAAAGCAAACGAACTTCACAGAGTAAAACCAACTCATACATAATTAGGAAACAAGAACGAAGGAGAAGAACTGATCCCCGCCTAAGTAGGAACTATGTCTACCAAAACGCCTCAAAAGTTCAGGTTGATCCTTTAGATTTCCTTAATTGATGACTTCTGCCCCCCCCCCCCCCCCAAGGGCATTAAGCAATTTCAGGACTGCATTTACCTGAAGAAATATGTGTCTAGAAAAAAATTGAAGTTTTGCAATATTCATATTGTAGATAGCTCAATTTTTTAAAAATGTTTAAAACCAGCAACGTGTGACTGAATACAGACTGAAATATGCACATTTGTAAATTAGACATGACTGGGAATAGCACAGTAATGCATTTGCAAGATGCATAAATTAGCCTGAGGCATTCTTACTGGTTTCCCCAGTAGTTAAGCTAGAAGACAGTTGCAACTTAAAACCTGAAAATCGGTTTTCAAAAGTGGAATGACAACCTGGTTGGAGTTTGCATCACCACCCATAAGGGAAGAGGCTTTGATGTGTGAGGTGTCATAACTTGATAAAATATTCTTCAATATGCAGCTTTCTTTTTGCTCAAGAAGCATCTTGACAGCCATAACGGAACCAGATGCAAGTCTAGAAAGAAGCCCAGTTAGAGGCTGCATATAATATAGTAATGAAGTCAAGAATCAGCAATAAATTTTTGCTAGTATACATTATGAAAGAAGAGGTCGGTGGTGACATAAACCATAGATTGACTGGTTGAAGCTGGTTTGACTAGCCAAAGCTGTAAGAGGTATTACTTGCTGAATAAATCCTGATCGCAAAGTTGATCCCTGATCGCAAAGTTGATCCACCATCTTAGGAGAGTCGCTGATTGCCTCCGTTATTATAATTAAACAACTACATTTGGAACAATCTGTGAAATCCAGACGACCCAAGAAGTGTTAAAGCAGTTTCAAGAGAAAGATCCGGATTGAGTTGCATAGAAGAATCATGGTTACCTTTAGGTCCTCATACTGAAGAAGATTGCACAAAACAGGAACGGCAACCATGAAATGTGACAAAGCATCGGATGAGAGTTTCTTGCGTACATTAGCAACAGTATTGATTGCGACCCTCCGATGAATAAGACAAACAAATATGTTATACATGCACACATTGTCGCATTCACTACAGCTAAATGGTTGCAGTTGTCTCAGTTTGTTTCAGAAGCAAATAAAATCTATGCCTAAAAGCCAAGCAGGATAGGTTTGCTGCTCTGAGCTAGCCATTTAGCTCGCAACCTCCACCCTAAGAAACATGACCTCTGATGATAACTTACAAGCAAGTCATACTCCAAATTGACTTTACAGAGAACTTACTATGGTATTGTTTCTACATAGTTCCCTGATTAGTCAATAGTATTTCCTTTTCCTAAGTAGGGTAAACATTACAGTTCTTCAATGACACAACAAATTGGAAGGAGTAACTTAAAAGAAAATAATAAAATAAGGATACACAGAACTAAATCAAATCCAGCTTAATAGAATTGGAAATGGAAAATAATAACACATAACAATCAATAGCTGAAGTTAAATTCCATATTCATGTAGTTTTGTTTCTTCATTCACATCACATCACAATAAAACCCTAACAATTTTCTAATTATACCCAGTAAAATTTATACCCACCAAAAGTTAATGTAATTCCCACTGTAAATCCCTAACAATTTTTTTCCAATTAGACCCATGAACCCTAAACATTGGGACGAGGAGGAGGAGGAGCAGACCTAACAAAATGAACACCAGCAATAACGGCAACTGTTACTACCAACCCCCTAAACCAAAACGCAATACTGTTTCCAACTTCCACACCTTCTTGAGCAACTTTAATTCCCCGATTAGCCACCTTCACCCCTTTTTCAGCAACCCTAATCCCTGCTTCAGCAACCCTAAGAGCATGATCAGCTTTTGAAATTCCTTTGGAAAAACTCTTGTTGAACACAGAAAGTTCACCTTGAACAGATGACAAGAACGAATCTCCCATAAATTTGAACGGATTCAAACTGAAATTATTCTTCTTCTTCAATTTCATCTTCTTCTTCTTCATAACAGCAACCTCTTGATCTTCCAATACTTCTTCTGCTTCAGATACACTGCGATTCATAGAAGAAATTTTAGGTGGAAGGAGTTCAGGAATTGACCTGAATTTGATCGTCTCCATTGAATCGTCTGAGATGCTGTTTTGTTTTCGGAAGGGAATTTGAGAAATGGAAGAAATGTTTGGTTTTTTTTCCTATTGGTTGAAATGTGTCATGCGGATTGAGGATTTTCCCTTTGTTTTGGATTAGGATCCAGAGGAGGTTAATGCCGTCGATTGTCGATTCACCCAATTTTTCAAGTCGGCTTACCGATTCACCTATTTATGATTTAGTGAGCGATGAGTCTTCGTCGCTCGATGGTCAAATGATCGTTCGATGGTCATTCTACGAAACGGCATGATAAGCTATCGCTCTAAGATTATGATAATCGCTCGTCGATCTTCATCCAACGGCTCCAATTTCCCCCTCTATAAATACACGATTTCAAACTCATATCAACTCACACCAAAAATTCTAAATCTCTCTAGAATTTCTTAATTTCTCAATCTTTTTCAAATCTAAAACTATCACAACTCCTCTACAATATATTTTCTTGTAAAATGGATTCACAAGCAAAAACTCAAGGCAAAGGTAAGAAGAATCGAGTCCGTGGTGCAAAATACACCATGATAGAAGATGAATGTATTTGTCGTAATTATGTTTTTTTTACCCAAGATTGTATCGGTGGTGCACACCAACATGGTAACACCATGTGGGATAATATATTTCAAAAATATGAAGAACAAACCATGAACATCAATGGTCGTGATGCAAAAGGATTGTCGTAACACTTCATTGTAATCAAGGGAAGTAGCAAAGCTTATGTTGCATTGATAATGCAAGCCAAGAGAAAAGGAAAGGGACAAAGTGGTCGGACTGATGTTGATTTTGAAAGAGAGGTTCGTACAAGAGTTGGCAACTGAAAACATGGTAAAAAGTTTGCTTTCGAAAGTTGTTATCATATTTTGAAGGGTTTGAACAAATATAATCCCGATTACTTAGCAAATAATCAAATAGTACCGAAAATTCACCATATAATTCTTCTCCCTCAACACCAAATTCTTCACCATTTTCACAAGGTCCATCAAATTCTTCACCAGATACCCCTACAAGCTCAAATTCCAACGTAGTTTTCAATAATTATATTGATGGTAATACTAAGGGAAAACTTCCGGGGAGGAATAAGGCAAAACGGCTAGAAAATTAGCTCAAGAAGGAGGGAGTTCCGTAGGATTTAACATGGCGGAGTTTATGGATTATCAAAAGACCATCGCGAAGGAAAGATCCATTCAAAGGAAAATTCAAAACCAGGAGAGTAAGAAAAGTCGTCTTTCTCAAGAAAAATTCGGTTTGACTATGACAAGCATAACATTCTTCAAGCCAACAGATTATGAACGCCCAACAAAAACATGTATGGCAAATCGAATTTGACAGATTCAAGCAATTGAAAAGCAAGTCGATTTACTAACAACCGTGATGAAGAAGATGATGATGATGGAACCGATGATGAGTTTGATGAAATAATTCCTCTAAATGATTAATGTACTAGTTTATAACTAGTTTAATGTAGCAGTTTAAGTTTTAATGTTCTAGTTTAAGTTTTAATTTGATATGTTGTTATGCATTCCAATTAATATTAGTTTGAAATGAAATGTTGAAGCTTATTAATTAGAAAAATAACAATACATAACATAACTTAAAGCTGAAGCTAAAACATTAAGAAAAATACATAAAATCATCTTCCATGCTCTGCCCAAAGATTCAATCTCGATCATCTCTTAACCGGTCATACAAATTACGGTTACGAATGTAGTTAGTCATTTGACCATAATTCCTTGCGGGGAGGCCTCTTCGGGTCGAATCTCCGGCCTCAAATCTTCATCATCATAGTTAATCCAATCCGAATCACGCCCGGTTTCCCGAATTACCATGTTATGAAGAATTATGCAAGTGAGCATAGTCTTGTGCATTTCACGAGGACTCAACCCACGATATGGGCCACAAATGATAGCGGTAACTTCCCTCTTCAAAATTCCAAAGCGCGTTCCACATCCTTCCTCGCCATTTGGGCATCGTTAAAATATCGGTATGAATGGCCCAATGCACCAGCAGGAGGCCGACGGTAGCATTGAACCAAGGTGGACCATTTTGGGTAGATACCATCCGCAAGATAATAGCCATGAGTGTCCGATGGCCGTTGATCATGAAACGGACGAGATGGAGAAATTCCATACTTCAAATCTTCAAACGGAGGCGACTTGTGCAAAACATTAATATCATTTTGTGAACAGGAAGACCAAAAGCGTGCCATATCCAACAATCGTAAACGGCTGACTTCTAAGATAAGCGTTGGTTTTGGATAATGACCTTTATATTGACCTCCCAATAAACAGGCATCCATGCCATACCCAATGCATACAATCGAGACTACCTAGCATTCGGGAATCCCCTTCCTCATTCTCCTTAATATTTGTCTAACATCTTCGTCGGTTGGTTTTCGTAAATATGTTGGACCAAAATGATTAATCATTACTTACGAACAATGAAAGGTAAGTGTAAGAAGTTGTTTTACCCATACGAAGGTACTCATCATTCGCATCCGCCGGAGTGCCATAACCTAGAATCCTTAAAGCCGAAGTAACTTTTTGTTCGGGACTATGACCTCTAATATTCAAGATGCATCAAACCGATAATTGAATTGAGGTTCCACTCGACAAAGCTCTTCAATAATCTTTTTCACCGGATTACGAGGCATGCGAATCGACCTTGAAAATCTCGATCGAGTACACACAATTGGGAAGAAAATAATCGTGCATGAGCTTCGATGGTAAAATTCCCTCCTCGATACGTATATCTTCTTGATAATACTTCTTCGGGGCTCTGGAGCTCTTGGTATTTGACCCGTATGTACAAGCATCATAGTTTCGATTAGATTCTCATCTTCGACTTCCTCTTCGTCAATTTCTTGCAACCTCATACGATAACTTTCTTCACAGAACCCGAACATATTCATAATAATATCCCTTTCTTCATTGGATCTCGACATTGTGAAGCTTAAAATTGAGAATAAATGAGTAATATCTTTAGAAAAGCGGTGTGTGAGTTTTCCGTCGAGGTAAAATGACGTATATATAGGAACCATAGGGAACTAGTCTTGAGAATAACTACTTTGGCGATAACCATTGTCGCGGTGTGTTTTAACGAGCGATATTGACAATATCGCCGCCGATAAAGACTTTATCGGCGGCGATATTATCATCTTCGCTAGGATTCGATCGCTCGGCGGTTTCCCCATAGTGGCGCAAATGGTTTGGCATGCCACCGGCATGCCAAACACCATTTTTTGGCATGTGCATAGGAAGAGGCTTGAAGTGTGGAGGATTCCTTCGCGCTTTTATTATTACGTTATCTCACATGTTGGACGTCGGTTTTTTGAATAAAAATCAAACTGTAACGGATTTGAAGCTAATACTCCGAGGATATATTCCTCTTATCAAGTTTTTATATGCCAACCGAAAATGAGCATATTCCGAAAAATATAAAACCTCACAATCTACCAATCTTAATTTTGACGGCCAGAATCCTTTTTCAACGGCTCATTTTCAAAATAATAGATGGTGATGTTATACATCTCGGAATATGCTCGTTTTTTTGTAGGAACGTAGAGTTGTGTAATAGTAGCATATCCTCAAAATATTAGCTTCAAATACGTCGCGGTTTGATTTTCATTCGCAAAACTGACGTCCAACGTGTGAGATAGTGTGATAATAAAAGTGTGAGGGGACCCATCCTTTATATGTATTTATTTCATTTAGTGTTACATTTGTGTGCATACTTGATATCTCTTTATTTAGCTTATTTGATATCTCTTTATTTAGCTTATTTGCTTATCCACCTCAGTATTACAGAGATACCTTCGTTTTCTTAGCATTTTCTCATGCGAAGTATATGATCTTCAGAGTGGATCTCATTTCGAACATACCTTTTACTTACTCAACAATATCAGTTCAACTGAGGTATCCATATTACTTAGTATATGATCCTCTGAGTTGCTCGTATTACGCAGACTATGTGAAAATTAGTAGTCACAATCTCCTTTCAAGAAGTGATATTGTTACTTACCACCTAGCCCTTTCAATCTAGTATTTTCTAGTGACACCGCAATGGGGGGGTGGGGAAGGAAGTGAACGACAAAAGGCACAGAAGTTCTCAGAGAAGATATCTCAAATTCATGTGAATGTTGAAGCACAATTAAAAAAGTCACAAGACAAATACAAAGGAAAACATGACAAACATCTTGTGCCTTGTAATTTAGGTATTGATGATTTGGTATGGTTAAAATAAGGTAAGGACCGACTGAAGGGGGAAGGTAAGAAGTTGAAGCCATTGAGGTATGGACGATTTTGTATTCTCGATCACATTGGTGACAATGCCTTTTTGAAGCAACACTTGCTGGTCGAACTCGCAAGCGTTGCTATCTCAAGCTTGGTATTCAAGTTTAGTTGCCAAAACTATAAGTCTTGATTTCTAGTCTACTTGTATCTAAGTCTCGGATTAGGATAGAAAGTGTAGCTGAGCATTAGACTTCACGACGTCCATTGATTAAAGACAAAGAACTACTAAGGGGAGCTTGTGAAACTTCATCAACAAAAGGTATGGGGACACTTGAACTCATATATCACTCAAAAGTCTATTTACTTTATCTCCTAGTTGAGACAAAAGTCGTATAGCTTTATAAACTTCAATTATACACACTTGATATTTCGGAGTTGAGTTTAACTCAAACACATATTTCTCGAAATATGTGTTGGTAAGCTCCGCTTAACCAAGTTCATCTTGTATTCTTGACGAAAGTCAAAATATGATCATGTGAAAATCGCCTGGTAACATCTTACATGATTTGTGTGAGACGGTCATTTGATGTAGACTCGGAATGTTTCGTATTAATCATTCGATAACTTGAAAATTGCTTTGAAGCTAATAGTTTGTATGGGACAGTTATTCCCGTCTTCCAAGAATGTCTCAATGGTTGAAATGAGAGTTTAGAACAATTGGATTTAAGCATTGTGTGCATACTTTGAAAAGACGAGGGTACCCAAATATACCTCAAACTAAAACTTTTCCACCTATATGTACTTTCTCCGAAAGTGATTGTCTATGGACTGAGTCGAGACAATACAACAAATCGGTTCACACTTCATGTGATCTATTAGAAACCAAGCTCATGTCAAACTCGCATGCGTTGCTATCTCAAGCATGTTTGTCAATGTTAGTGATCAAAACTATAAGTCTTGATTTCTAAGTCTACTATAGCTAAGTCTCGGACTAGGATAGTAAGTGTAGCTCAGCTCAAGGACTCCATGGCGATTCATCATACAAGACGAAGATCTACTCAAGGAACCGGTGGAACTTCTCAACAAAAAGGTATGTGGCGACTTGAACTTATCTATCACTCAAAAGTCTATTTATTCTATCTCCTACTCTTTGAGACAAAATTCGTATGCTATATATATAGACTAGATTATACACATTTGGTATTTCGAGCCGAGTATACCTCGCCTATCTATATCTCGAAATATGTGTTGGTAAGATTTTTGCCTCGACCAAGTTTATCTTTACATATTGACGAAAGTCATGATAGGTTTCAATCACTTTGAAAATTGCTTTGACGAGAAATGGTGTAACAACTATATAACATCCTCTAAGAATGTTTCAATAATTGGAATGAGAGTTAGATTATATAACCAATGAATTCCTTGAATCGAAGTTCTCGAACTTTGTTGATCAAGAGAACCGGAAGTATGGCAAGTGCCAAGTCCGCGAACTGCCGAAGTTCTCAAACCCGAGAATTTTCTTGGAGTTGACAAACTACTTGCGGAGCCAAGTCGCGAACCGGCGAAGTTCTCATCCCGAGAATTTCTTGGAGTTTGTAAACTACGCTAAGTGTCTTAAGTCCGCGAACCTAGTCTGCGAACTTGAGAAGGTTACATATCTAAAGATGATTTGAACTTAATCTTAAAAGACTAAGGAATGCTTTTGCAAACCCGTGGCTATAAAATTTCATGAACCGATTCATGTGAATCA